>WWNT02000201.1:0-10225 GCA_010577775.2 Strombidium stylifer | reverse complement strand
CCCCAAAACCCCAAAACCCCTCAAAGTGGTAGTTCAAATAAGAATAACATTATAATATTATATATTTTAAATTATATGAAAGCCAACTCAAGCCCGAAGCCAAAGTCAAACAAACCGAACTCAGGTTCGGGAGCTTCCAAGGCAATCAGCAGCAAGGGAGCTCAAATCTAGAAGCGAAACAGCCCCAGGAAGGGTTCGCCTACGCGGACTGCTCCACCTCAGAATCTCGGAGCAAAGGGCTACAAATCATACTCTGGCCAGTCGCCACCGATTCTCAATGAAGAGTAGAAGTTAGAGTCGAAACAGTTTCGTCAAGACTTTCATAATGAGACGAAAACACTCGAGAACTTGCAGGACGATGGTTACACGAGCAGCGGCCACAAGCTCTCGCCGAAGCCGCAGATGCTGAGTGAGAAGTCGATAGATCGCATCTCGAATGAGCAGTTCGTGATCATCCAGCCCAAGGCGAAGAGCACGAAGAACATAAACTCGATGAACATGAGCTACCTAGATTCGAATTAGAATTTAAAATAATTTTACAAGACCAAGTCGTACATCCACGGCGAAAAGATAATTGCTGGAGTTACTGAGCAGATGAGCTCCAAGATATTCAAGAAAAACCTGAGGCAGTCGGCTGCCCTGTACTCTTCGACCAACCAAGACCTCAGGAACAGTAAGAAGCCGAGCAGCCCCTCGAACTCGTACTACATGCAGCAGAAGAGACCCAGTGGCCACGAGTCGAACCATCAGAACAGCAAGAAGGTCCTCAAAAAGCCAGGCGATCTCAGCTAGTCCCTGCTGATCCAGCAAATCAAGAAGCAGCCGAATCAGATTAACTCCCAGAATGACAATTCAGGCTCCTAGAATCAAAATCCAATCGTGCAGTATCAGAGCGAGCACTCCAGGTCCTTCTAACTGGCCAACAAGAACCAGGAGCAGCAGGACATCTAGGAAGAGGACGAGCCTACCTTGAAGAAGATCCCGATGAGCCGCGAGGACCTGACGTCATTCGGCCACGACATGTTCGACTACGACGAAGACGGAGGCAATCACACATCCCACCTCCGCGTCGAAGAAGGGAGAGGGTAGGACAACAACAACGAAGTCGAAGACTAAGGAGTCTACTTCATTATCCAAGCGGTCAACGAGTAGCAAGTCTACGACTAGTGCCTTCAGTACAGAGACACCAACGATGGCAATAAAGAAATGATGGAGTTTGGCCTCATTCCGTACCATGGCTCGGAAGGCCACCGGACTGCAGGCAATGAATCCAAGGAGAAAGTGAACCATGACACGTACGAGATGACCGAGCTGACCAAGTATGATAACCACTTCAACCTATCTAATATCGAGGATACTCAGAGGATCAGGCACTCCACAAGGGAGAAGGGCGAGCAGAGCAGCACCAAGCTCCGAGGAAGTATCCCGTTTAAGAAGACCTTCGCCATAATGAAGAAGGAGAGCATCCAGGAGGAGATCAAAGACCACCCTGAAGAATATGTGTCAGTTGAGTCTAAGGACAAGCAGAAGGAGATCCACAGCATCTCGAATGACGTCATTTCGAGCAGGAAGAACATCTCCAAGACGATGAAGAACCTCAAGGAAGCCCCGCAGCAGCTCGTGAAGGCACGATCCTACTCCAAACAGAGAATCGGCTTCCAGAATATGAAGAAGTAGTCCCTCTCTATGTACAGCAAGAGCCAGCAGAAGAAGGTGAACCGGCCCGAGCTCGCCATTTCATAGAGACGCATATCGGCTACGAAGAAGTATGAACGGGCCGGCATGAAGTCGCAGGAGTCAGCCCCGCCCAAGCCGGTAGCGAGCTCAGAGAACCATCTGAAGCTCATCGACCTTGACAAATTGATGACGAAGAACAACTACGATACCGGCATGGACTAAGGGGATCGGATAGATGAAGAAAACTAAGCCCTAAACACCCTCAACGTGACTTCACAGCGCCAGGGTGAAGGATCGTGCTCGAACGACGAGGGTAACACGACAAAGGGGAACGCCCGTTCATCCTACATTTACTCCAATAACATCAACAGCAAGAGCAGCTACAAGCAGAGAGTTACCAGGATGAACATGACCAGCCAGCAGTTTCTGAACGAGACTGAGGGGTTCAGTCCCGAGAAGAGCAACAAGTTTACCACGAACGCAGACCTCCTGAACTCAGTTGGCAACATGGCCTCTCCAAGCAAGAATATTCAGAAGAGCAAGAAGAAAGGCAGTAACCTCGAGTGTGGCCTCATGACGTCTCCGGGAATTGAAATGAGAAACCGGTCACCGAGCCCACAGAGGAGCCCGCTTACAGGGGGGAACTCGTTCCAAGAATCGAGAGGCAGCTACAACTAAGTGTACAGACAAGAACTTAGTGGGACTGGTAGTCCTCTGAAACGACCCTTCGTCAAGAACCTGAGGTAGTCCTTTGCCGCTAAGTCGAAACAAGAAGGTCTTTCATCACCTCATTCCAAGACTGAGACTTGCGACAACAAGGGGTCAACGACGAGACAAGCTGAGCATATAGGGTCCCAGCACCAAAGCGAATACACAATGTCGATTCAGGGCAAGGCGATAAACGTACAGGCTGCAAACGTGCTGATGAACGCTCAGAATCTGCTCCAAATGTAGCAGAACAACAACTTAATCTATTCTAAAGAGTACAACCGCTTCCAAGGGATGCTCGAGCAGATGAATAAGAGAGGCCCCGAGGGAACCAATGTCAGCCTTAGGAACAATGCCCCTGAGAGCCTGAGCAAGGCCTTCTCTCAATCAACCGACGGCAAGATAAAGTTCCAGAGCAACAACCAGATGAGGCACTACAAGTCAAGTCACGAGGCTCAGCGGAACTTCAACAAGAAGCAGCGAGCCTCGTTCCTAACGCGGCACCATGAAAACAAGCCTTCGTCGAAGAAGGTCCACAGCTAGAACGCGAAGAGGTCGAAGAGCCAGAAGTGGAAAGGGTCAGCACCCCCGATGGACCAAGGGCTCACCAACAACGTCCCGGACTCTAGGAACTGCCTCGAAGGGAGCGAAGCTAGCACGCTTAAGAGGAGCAGCCAGAATGAGAAGCCGATCTAAGAATTCATGCAGAAAGGCAAGTCGCAGACGAATGTGAAGCAGCTCTTAGAGAAGGTGGAGAAGGCCGAGAGAGCGGAGAAAAGGCCGGTTAACAGCATCACTGACATCCATAAGAAAATGTCGGGAGAACAGGAGATATTTGATGTCGAGAATAAGCAATTTGACAACTCCTCTGATGGCCAGCTTTCAAACCAGGTGGCCTCAGGGACCTCCAGTGGGATAAAGGAGATTAACATAGAAACCTACAAGGTTAACACCATCGACCAAGTGTCTTTCGAGTAGGTGAATTCAGGGAAAGATTCGAACAAGGATTCATTCAGGCAGTAGCTCCAGTCGTTCCAGCAGTATTCTTAGTCTCTGCTCCAGTCTCAGCTGAAGTACACTAGCTCATACTCGATCATCCAGGTAAATAAGAAGCTGGTCGACAAGGGTATCAACTTCCAGCAGCTCTCTGACAAGCAGAAAGACCAGCTCCTGGTTGAGCAAGAGAAGATTCTGAGGAACATAGAGGACATCACTCGGCTGACCACAAACATCCAGGGCTCTCCTCCTGCTGCGGTCTTCAATGGAGATTCTATTCCTCAGGCTGGCCCGATTAACATAATCTCTTCGATCAGTGGCGGTGGTAGGAGCAACGACACGGAACCAAAGGAAGTCCAGGACGAGAACATTCAGACTTCTAATAAGTACTACGCCGACCAGTTGCAGATACAACCCCAGCAGGAGTTGATGCCTGCAAAGCAGACTTCTAAGACTGTGGTCGACTAGAAGTATCTGCAGCCAGCCATGACGAACGAAGATGGTGCAACCATGTCCAATGCGTTTATCGACAGCCACAGGAGTGATATCGGGCATATCAACTTGAAGCCGAAGATCGGCAAGATCTTCGAAGATGCAAACAATCTCTAGCAATCTTCTCTGAAGCGAGGAGGCCAGAGTCTTACTGAGACTTCTCCGCACAAGCCACCTAACGATACGAGGTCGCACTCAAGCTCTGGGGTCAATATCAAGAACACTGGGGTCGGAACAGAGGAGCTGGAGAATCATGTTAACCAAGTCAGAGAAGTCACAAATGTGCAGATCCCGTTGAAGAAGAAGCTGACACCGATCAAACAGGAGTCGCTCGATATGGCGTCGACGACGAAGAGAGTCGATATTTCAGGGACTTCGCCTCTCGTGTCCTAAATATCGAAGTCTGAAGAGAAAAGGTTGAAGGAGAAGAGCAGCTCTATCAATCTCAGGCAACTCGACCATATCGCCATGATCAACCAGCAGCAGAGCTAGCAGACACCTCCAATTTAGACTGAGTCGAAATAATAGTAGGCGAGGATGAACAGAGCAGGGTCAGTCGAGGAGAAATACATTGGAACCTAGTTAGCCTCAGCGGACAAAGAAGCAAAATCAAGAAACCTATCAAAGGCCCCTGACTCCAAGTACTATGCCGGTCAGCTTTAGCAATGCACAGGCCACTCAATCAGCAGCCTCTCAAACGTGCTGGCGAGCATAAACGACCCAAACAGGAATCCTCCTCCGCACTTTCAAGGCTTCCTGAACAACCTGGACGACTAATAGAAGCTGGAGCTGTACAACCAGCAGCTGAACCTGGCTTACCAGTACTAGCTGGAGTTCCAGAACTTCCAGGATCCGAACTTCGTCCCCATGGTGCAGCCGAGTGAGAACGAGAGCGAGACACACCGAGCCAACCTGCTATTAAATAGGGAGAAAGGCAAGGCCAACCAGACTGGTCAGGGGTAGATGCTGCCCAGGATTATCATCAACAATGCCCTGGGATAGAACAAGGTCGTGTTCATTGACCCCTATAAAGGAATGAGCTAGGATATGTATACTAAAGTGAAGGACAACATGGCGAACCTGAAGGTTCAGGGTGAGTCAGTTGAGATCATCAAGGGAACAGGACATGGATCCGCGATGGGTGTTCTTACTCTTCCTCAGTAAGTTCAGTTGATCCACCAAGCTGCAATCAAGTCGGCTCAAGATGATAGAGATAGGAGTCTCAAGGAGACCATGGTCAACAACACGACGATCAACGACAGAGACTACACCAAGCAAACCATTGGCCAAGATATGACTCCATCGAACAACAAGGTGATCGACTCCCCGAGGTCAAGCATGTTCTATGGCCAGAAAAGACACCAGGTCCTTTCGAAAATCAAGAAAGGCAGGCGAGACATCGTGCAAGAGAACATCGAGCACGTCCGTCTAAACAAGAACTCAATCGACAAGCTAAAGAAGCAGCACCAGCTCCTCTGCGACACTATCATCAAGAAGAAGTCAAAGGAAGGGAGTAGCATCCCTAGCAAAGACGAGACGAGTACTCTCTACCAGCCAAGCACTGAGATGGGCCCTGTGAACCAGTACTTCACTGCAGACAACCCGTTCTTCTACGAGCAGCTCCTCCAATTCTACCTGATGAACTAGAACAACAATTCGAATATTACAAACTCTCTCCAGTCGTCCATCATGAACCAGATTCTCACCGGGACGAACAACACTCTCTTAAACTAGAACACGAGCGAGTTCCCGACTATCACACCGATACACCTCAATATGAAGCATGAAGGACTCTACCCCAACGACCAACAGATCCTGAATGGGCTAGCTAACAACGACCTGGGTCCAAATACTTTCATAAATATGAACGATGAACCACAAGCTACTACGATGCAAAACCCGTCTGAGAGCTACATGCTCCAACAGCAGTCTCATCCTTCTCAGAGTAGAATTGGAGACTACACCCCGATCGTGGTATCAAGGCTGAAGGACAACAACAACCTGACGCATTAAAGCAAGCATTTCAACCAGACGAACCCCGACTCTTGGAAGCATGTGACTTACAAGTCAAACCACGCTCTGAAGGGGATCTACAGCGGCCACGACAAGATCAGTGACTTCCAGGATGTCCACAGTCGAAGGACCAGCAGCCAGCAGAACGTCGATCCGGCGGCGTCGCACCTCTTCAATCAGGTTGCTCAGATGGAAAGAGTGTACTCCAGCAACATCATCTCACCTTCTAGGCTATCGAAGATGTCCAAGGATGAACATATTGCAGGGGACCAGAGTCGGGGTATTAAGCAGTTCTCATAGATCATGCAGAATACGCTCGAGTTGGGTCCTCACTAGAGTCAGAAGCTCAAGGAAATAATGGAGGAACACTCCAAAATCAACGAGAAGACTGATGAAAGGAGCTCTAGGCAATTTGCTCTTGTCAAAGCATTGGATCAGAATGGTGATGAAAGCTACGTGAAGGATGTCCTTTCATAGAGAAGCGTGATCAAGGATGGATAGATCGAGCCGTCGAGTCGATAACTATTCTCAAATGTCAAATCGACGGTTGCCAATGAGCAAATGAAATCAAGAGCAGCCTTGAAACTCCTCACACAAGACGAGGACTCAGCAAAATCGCCAACTCGCTTAGGGCCAGAGACTCTCTTAGTAGAGTCTGTGAACCAAACTACAGCTCTCCAGAACCGAAGTCAGAACATCACTTTCGTTAACTTTATAACTCAGCCCCAAATCCAGTTTCCAATCGACCAGCAGCTCAATTCAAACCAGACTTCAAAGGAGCAGCTGTCAAAGGACTTCAACAAGTTCTCGAACACCCAGCAGAGCTTCGTGAGCCACACGAACCAGCTCCGGCCGGTCCAGATTCACAAGCTTCTGAACCAGTCTTCGAGCCGAGACCACGTGGACTTGGTCGGGTCTGCCTCGAAGACGCCGATCATTTAGATCAGGGACTTGGCCGGCACCAAGAACATCCTGATCGACAATGTGGTGAGACTCACTCCGGGCAGCCAGGATAACTAGAAGGACCAGCTCAAGCCCTACTAGAAAGGTGAGGTCAAGGGTCATTCAATGGCAAACAGTCCTAACTTCAGCAACTAGAGCATTTCTGGGACACTCCTCCAGGTTATCTAGAAGTTCGGGCAGATGTACTACGATGACTCGAGGAATCAGTACCAGTACACACCTGGGATGGTTCCTCCTGTCCACCTCAGCAGCGTAGATATGCAGAGTAGGAAGGAAATGATGGAGAAGATCCAGGAGAAGAACTTGGCTGTCCTGAACAAGAAATTTGTGCCCTTTCCCAGCAACCCAAAGGGGAAGTTGACGAACTCGAACTCAAAGTTCAGTCGGTTGATCTACCGAGTCTCTTCTTAGACCAGCTCAAAGATGGCTTAAGGCCGCACTTCCCAGGTCTCCAAGACCAAAGGAGTAGGGAACAGCAACGTCTCCAGCGCCCTGAAGTCTCGGGTGGACCAGTAGTACTAAGAACCAACCTCATTCCTTCGGACTGACGACCCCGGTACGCAGAGAATTATGAACATGGGAGGCTCGGACGACAAATTGATCAGCACAAAGTACACTCAGCAGTGCATGAGCCCTAAGAACAATAATAAGAGCAAAGTGTCATCTCCTAAGCCGGTCGTTAATCCGAGGAGCAGCCAGAGCCCTCAGGGCAGCTTGTCGCCCAATGATGCGAAGGATAAGAAGCTCATTCCGTTCAAGGTCTCACATTCCAGGAAGAACAGCAAACAGGGCAACAACGTGATCACCAGGATCTAGATCGAGGAGATCAAGCGGAAGTATGAGAATAAGAAGAAGAACATCGACCACCTGATCAACAAAAAAGGGCTCTTCCACCAGATTTCTGAAGAACTAAAGACTGCTCTCAATCCGAAGTGCTCCACTAAGATCAAACACTCCAAGATGTCTAAGATTGTTATCCAGAAGTGGACCAACAAGATCGACGAGAGGCTGGAGTCTGGAATCCACCGAGACTCCGGAATCGACAGCTCGTTCAGCCGGTCTCCTCACATGAACGCCTCAAACATGATGATGGTTGGCACTGAAGACTCTAGAGCGAGCGAGTTCCCGTAGATCGACCCTCACTCTAAGAAGATGCAGAAGCCCTACAAGCTGGACCAGCTGCTCTACAAGTCGTCGACTGCTCAGAATAGCTAGAGCTAGCTGAACAACGTCCACGAGCAAGAAGCTGAGTCGAGTGCCAGAGAGAGGTGCTAGAATAAAGTATCATCTCGAAACAGAATCAGCTCGGATGAACACCAGCAGCCGGCGAAGACCAGTGCGAGGATCCCTGTGCCCCTAGAAAAGGACAAGAAGAACTCTTGGAGGATCGGTGTCCATAACTAGACTACGGGAGGCGACTAGAATAAGCGGAGGAGTCCTGACAATGCTGACCTGCTCCATTTCTGCTCGAATCCGAACTTACTGGACAAGACCAAACTCAAAGAGACAGCTACTATGTACAACAAGTAAGCGCTTACTGATGCCAATTCCAAGCACTCGAAGAGCACGGACAAGACTCTAACAAGGAAGGTCTATGGGAGCTCAAATGCTAACTTCAATTAGGAAGAGTTCATCCTCCTTCGCCAGGCTGAAAAGCTGGCAGCCGAGCATCAAGACATGATGAATCTGCAGAGCAACCCGAGCAACATAGCTGGGTCTCAGAACCAGTCGATGGTGGCCCCTGTGGGCATGAACATAAACAAAGACATCACGAACAGCTTCCAGTTCTCAGACAACGTCAGGATACTGCAATCCAACCAGTTCAACAGAGACGGGATCAAACTCAATGAGAAGTCCGTCAACTTCGACAACCTTACTTCCTTCGGTGTCTTGGGAGGAGAAGTGACTGACAAGAATAAGGTGTCGCATAGTATTATTAACGATATTGCAACAAAGCAGGTCAAGAGCGTCAAAGGCATCCAACAGGATAACATAGCTGAAACTGATCTTAGCCTTGACAATATTGACGTGAACATAAAGAGCTAGGATCTAAACAACACTCATGTTAAAGGATTTCCATTTGCAGAGGCAAGTCCAATGAACTTGCCTAGGAGTCTGAATCTGCTGGATCAGTCCATGAATGACCCTGAGTCGTCCTAGAATCAGACGAATGAGCAGAAGCTCAGGGATGACTTCCACCTCAAGTAAAACGTCGACTAGCTATCGATGATGTCGCCAATGGACAAGAGAGCCCAGCTGTTCAGTGGCGAAGGCAAGAGGAACTTCAAAGCCCCCAAGTTCAGCATGCTCGCGGACAAGACAGCCGTATATAAGAATGAGTTCTACTACCAGAACTGTGACCCGCAGAGGCTGGCGTCTCAGAAGAACAGCAAGTCATCCTGCTCGTACTAGCACTTTAAGAACATCGGAGGGTATGATAAGCTGAGAGCTGGAATGTCTACAGCTCAGCAATCCAACCACGGCTGCCAGAGCAGCATGATGCAAGAACTCAGGAAAACAACAGACAATTTCTTCCCCAAGAGTCCAGCGAACCTCACGATGCTTGGCCTGAGTAACTAGAGGAAGCTCATCGAGCAAAAGAATCGGATCCTTGAGAGCATGGGGCTCTCGCATACAATTAACAACGACCCGACCATCCACAACCAGCGCTTCACCGACATCGCAAGAAGGCAGACTCAGTACTCGAAGATCCAGAAGATGGCTGAGTTCAGTTCCGGATTCATGCAGAGGAAATCAGAGGACAAGAGTGACATCCCCATGACTCAAGGAAGCAAGGAGGATCCATTCTTCCTCAGAAGATCGACGAACATGGAGATGTCTGCGTCGGCAGGGGACGTCTTCAACCAGTCAGCCGACCTCTATTTCATGAACAAGACCCACTTGATAAACCCTCCGAAGCCGATCGAAATGAACGAGTTATCATCTAACTACATAACGTAGGCAAACTCGATGAACATGACGAATGGGTTCCGGATCCCGAGGCAAGACCAGCTGTCGCCCGACTCCTTCGCCTCCAAGCTGAAAGACTCTCGGCAATTCGTGAAAGGCAGCCTGTCTAAGAGCAGAGACCACAAGCAGAGGCACGTGCTGAGCAGCAAAGACGTGTCGAGTTCACAGTCAAAATGGTCGACCAACCGACTGATGGGCAGGAAGGGCATGGTGATCCACCAACAGGCCTGGAAGCGAACCCGGGACCGCAAGGGCTACCAGACGGCCCAGGACACCACGCATCATGCGAACTCCAAGAAATAGTATAATATTTGATTCAGGAGGATTATTATAATAATTAATGCTGAGCTGGTGTGGAATGGACAGGAGGTTACTTTCATATTCTAGGGGTTTTGGGGTTTTGGGG